>CM042045.1:59815456-59819520 GCA_023525975.1 Smallanthus sonchifolius
TAGGGGTTTAGGGGTTAGGGGTTCGGGGTTCGGGGTTCGGGGTTTCTGGGTTTCGGGGTTTGGGGTTAGGGGTTAGGGGTTAGGGGTTCAGGGTTAGGGGTTCAGGGTTCAGGGTTCAGGGTTCAGGGTTTCGGGTTTCGGGTTTCGGGTTTCGGGTTTAGGGTTTAGGGTTTAGGGTTAGGGCTTCGGGCTTAGGGCTTAGGGCTTAGGGCTTAGGGCTTAGGGCTTAGGGCTTAGGGTTTAGGGTTTAGGGTTTAGGGTTTTTGGTAAAGGGGACGGTACCCAGGCAAACTTTATTAAAATAAATATAAGAAACAAGAAAGAGGAGACTAGCAGCCAACGAAGGGACATTTCCCCCTAGTCAGAAACACACCAGTCCCCGCAAAAAAACCAGTCACACCTAATTCAGGTGATCCCGTCCATCAGTTCTAACCATAATAACCATCCAGTTCTAAACAAACAATACATTAAACCACGAAATACAAACAACCATAACCAGATAAAAATAACGCTAGCTAATTTATCAGTAAGAAACCCAAGATTACATATATTCCTCTGCCTGCTCCTTTTGTGACCATATCCATGATTGTTCTTCATATTCATTAGTTGTTTGGCGTTCTAGCAATGTCTTGATTCATACCTGTCATACTAGAAGATTTGGGCCTGTGGATCAACAAATAAGGATTTAAAACATGTGCTGATCGGGATTCAGAGGCCCATTCAAGCCAAGTAGTCCTCGTCACTTTGATGGTCCTCCACCTCCTAATGCCAATCTTCTTTATGTACCGAATACAATTCGCGCTGGTCCCAAAACCAACCGTCCACTTAGTCCATTCATCCCTCTCGGACATAGTAGGGGCTTTTTGATTTATGTCAATGACAATTCGCACCCAGCCAGAAAGGAAGGTCACCAAACCTGCCAAAAAAGAACACGTCTCGAGTCCAAATGACCTACCCGAGTTTCTGCCACAGTAACCACCCCATCCCGTTATGGTGAAAAATCTCCCTTCTCTCTTTTTAGTGGTAGCTCGTGTGCTTCGTGTACCAGCCCACCCTAGCCCTTCCATGTATAGCCATAACGGCTCCCAACCCAAATTATGAACCCCGGTAGCGCTCAATCTCTCAACTCTCAAAAAAGGAGTGTAGTGTGTGCATTTAGTACCAACCCCCACCCGGACTTTCCCGGACATAGGCTGCATGTAGATAACTCGCCCCATGCCCGCCTCGAAAATCCAAGTCCAAGGTTTGAAGAATAATAGATCCCAAACCTCATGCAGCAATTCCCCCCACCCTATTATGGCCATATAGCTCACATCCCTCTTTTTGGTGGTAGCTCGTGTGCCTAGTGTACCAAACTCTCCCGACCCATCCCAAAAAGGCCATAATAGTCCCAACCCGGGTTCAAAGTCCCTAGCAACCCTCTCACTCTCAACTCTCCAAATTGTGGTGCGTTGTGTGCCAAGTGTACCATTTCTAGTCCATTCAAACCCCGACGAAGACTGCATGTTAATCTCTCTCCCCATGCAAGTCTCGAAAACCCATACATTAGGACTAGAAAACCCAAAGGCCAGAACCTTAACCCCACTGTATACCCTCCATGCAGATCTTTCAGCTTTTTTTCCAACCCCGATCCCAACCTTCCCATACATAACATGCATGTACTTTGGCCCCATGCATTGCACGTCGATACTCGCCCGTTTTTTCTGACCCACTTTTCTGGCGTTATCACTGGCAATACCTCCCTCCTCTCCAAAACCAGACGGTGCTCATTGTGCAACGTGTACCATCCCAATGCCCATATCTCCCCAAAAGGTATTGCCAGGCCAACCCATTCCCCCCCTTATTAAGCCTAACATAACCCGGTTCCCAGTGCCTTTTATCCCATCTCTCATCCCTCTTGAGACTGGTGCACAGTGTGTGTTTTGTACCAACCCCTTCCCTTATTAAACCCTGAATAGAAATTTGCATGCATGCCTCACGCCCCATGCACCAAATGCTTCCTGTACCAGTCGACCAGTGCCACCTATAATTCCAACACAACACAGAAAAACAAGAGTTATATATTAGTATAAACAAGTCTCGCTTTCCTTCCATCTTGCTAGACCTCCCATCTCTCTTTATAGTGGTGTGGTGTGTGCCATTTGTCCCAACCCTTCCCACCTCAACCCCGACATAGCAAGAACGGTCCCAACCCCAACCCAAGATGCCCCTCATGCTCATAACTAATGGCACTAAATTGCATGTTTGGTGCTGCTGTCTCTTCAGGATTCTCATTTTAAAATGCCCACTAAGTGTGTTCCTCTTATCCCCTACTCTGCCAGCATCATTCCTGCTGTTTCTTCCCTCTTCGTTTTTATCTTTTTTTATCCATGACCCCCAGTTTGTTGTGTTCGAGTTTTATACGTGCTAAAGCCCCAGATAGTCGCCAGCTGTTTCGATCTCGGGCTCTCTTTTATACGTAGGCCTTTTAGCCTATACCTCACCTCTTCCGTTATAATGTTGCTCAAGACATCCACTGATCTATCTACATTCTGAAAAAGCCGGTGGTTTCGTTCCTGCCATATGTAATACACCGTAGCCGCAAACACTAGTCTCCAGATCACACTATCAATCGATTTGTTCCTGGTTAGCCTATTAAGGTACTGGACACATTCCATCCAATCTTCCGGTGGACGACCCATTTTACCGAGTTTGATCATAATATGCCATACCTGCTTCGAGTAGTCACACCCAAAACACAGATGGGCATGACTGTCTTGTTGAGTCATGCAGAACCCACATTTTTTTGTGTCATCAGTATCCCATTTACTTAGCCGATCCTGCGTTAGAAGCTTTTGCTTGATCGCCAACCAAGTAATAAAGGTATGTCTTGGAATGCATTGGCTGAACCATATCGTTTTATACCATGGTACCTCGTTGTGGGTCTCACTCAAATCATTGAAGGCTGTCTTGGAGCTAAACACATCCACTCTACCTTCATTATCCTTCCATTTGATGGTATCTATCCTTTCAGTATGAATGATTGGGGGGGGGGTTGGTCCCATAAGAACGGGTATTTAGCTTGCCAGCCTACTGGCCATTTCCAGTTGCCATTTTCTACAATGTCAGCCACTTTGCTGTCTCTGCTTAGCCCAGCCATGATAATTTCTCGATTGGTAATTATGTCCCCAATTGGGCTATGAATATGCCACTTATCAAACCATATAGAAGTGTTCTCCCCGTTCCCAATGAAACTTATACAATGCATCCTAATCTTATGTCTGTTTTTTAAGAGATTTTTCCATCCCCAACTCTCGCCATCCTCTACTTTTATGTCCCAAAAACTCCTATTCTTAAGTTTATGCAGATGCACCCAATTAACCCATATAGTGTCCCGCTTAGTGACAACTTGCCAAGCATGTTTAGCCATAAGAGCCTCATTTCTAGTTCGAAGAGACTTTATCCCAAGCCCTCCTTGCTTCCTTGGTTTACAAACTTCCTGCCAGCTCACCCTAGCCTTACCCCGACATTGGTCCGAATTGCTCCAGAGGAATTTCCTCATCAACCCTTCAATATCATGAATTACGTTTATAGGAAGTAAAAAAACCATCGCCCAATAAACTTGCAAAGAAGATAGAACCGATTTTATTAGTTGGAGTCGCCCCGCGAAGGATAAAAACCTATTTTTCCAGTCATTCACTCTAGCTTTCACTTTGTCCACCAGACTTTTGCAGTCCCTTGAGTAGAGTCTCTTAGAGAGGAGCGGGACGCCAAGGTATTTCACAGGAAGTTTACCCATCTGGAACGGGATAACAGCCTTTATCTCCTCTTGGACATAGTTCCTAACATTACCCATAAATATGGTACTCTTGTCAAAATTCGGTTGTAGCCCCGATGTGTTACTGAATTCTTCGATGGAGGCTTTTATAAGCTTCACCGAATCGAAATCTGCATGGGCAAAGATTAGGAGATCATCCGCAAAACACAAATGTGTTATTTTTTGTTTTTCACACCCCCAATGATACCGAAAATTCTCCCCCCCCTTGTTATCCTTCTCCTGGTCATCAGGTTCAGCACTTCCATAA